>CM040425.1:39055578-39081911 GCA_022702705.1 Papilionanthe hookeriana x Papilionanthe teres | reverse complement strand
GATGAGACACATCGCTCGATGGTGGGGCTCGATCAAATAAACCGAAGTTTTGTGACATCTGTTTGGTCCGCGAACCAATTTTATAAGCCGACAAATTCCCCGCTTAATATGAAAGTATCAAACGGGGTTTATATTACCTGGGTTCTTTAAAATTCCCTATAAGGGCAAGCCCCTATAGTTAATTACATCTTAAGTGACGGGAATCACCTAAGAAAACTCTCGATAATAATCAATAACTCGCTTTCAAGAATTTCAAAGTTTAAGGTTTTCAAAGATTGAATTTTGGAATTTCAATAGGGAATGGATCAAATTTTGGAGCATTTTGTTTTGTGAATCCAAAGGAAGAAAGGTAGGAGAAATCACTGATTCGAAGTGAACTTCGGTAATTTCCCGACTATCATATCGTTTGGCTTGAATTTAGGAAAGTCCTAATGTTTATTTAGTATTTCAATCTTGCCAATTTTAATTAATTAGGGCTTATATTTGTATGATAAAATCAAACAAATAGCCTAGAAGATATGAGGGTTTATTGTCGTATCGAACGACTACCTCGGAATCCTAAGACCAGTTAGGGCTTAATTTGCAATGCAAATGCCTAACGAAGAGGTTGAGGATTTATGTTGCACTAGGCAAGCTACCTCGAAGTCCTATGGCTTTGTTGTTTAATTCTAAGAAGGTTTTGCTGAAGTAGGTTCAAGTTTTGCTGATGACGATGGCCGTGCTGCCCACCATGCTCCAAGCTCCTTGTTGTTGCAGAGGTTTAGTTTTAGAAATCATAAATCAGGAGATGAGAAAAGTGTTTTGGTTTAGAGAAAATCTTAATTTCCAAGTGTTTTTTACGTTTTAATTAAAACAAATCTTAAAGTTGATTATAACGACACCGGTTAAGATCCCACGGTTTCATCCTTCCGGCATCATTATTTTTATCGGATTCACTTAGTCCAGATGAATTTGCTAGACTCAGCCGAATGAGTTCCACACTTTCATTTAGACAGTGGGAAATCCCGTTAGCAACACGTAGGTTACATCATCCGAGGTATTCCCGATCATCCAACGGGACGTTTTAGTTTAGTTGCAATTGTAGTTTTGTGTTCTGTTTGTGATTAAATTTCGAGTTGTTTTATATTTTGAAATGTTGTGGCGGTGAATTTTATCTTGCAATGACTTTTAACTTAATTTGGTTTCGGTTTTAGGGACTATCCTAAAGGTGTGGGTTTTCATGCAACTGTTGTTTTATCATGCAAGAAAAGTAAAGTGCATTTGCAATAAAGTAAATTGCAAGAAAGTAAATTGCAAGAAAGTAAATTGCAAGAAAGTAAATTGCAATAAAATAAAAGCGTACCTGGAGGGTCTTCCCGTCATCCCAAGCTGCACTTAAAACACAATTAGAATATTTAAGCAAGTCCCTAGGTAAAGCTAAGGGAAAGGTTATGGTTTTCTACCAAATTCCTAATCCTATAGCTAGTCAACTCTTATGACGTCTAGGTTCTTTGTGTTTTTGTTTGAGGACGATTTTCTTCATCAAAGAACAATTAAGTCCGATTGTTCTTATAAATATCCTATCATATTGAGGAAGTGCTTAAGAAGAATCTTAAACATCTTTTCAATATTTCTAGGATTGTTTTAAGTCCAAATGAATTTAATTATATAAATGAATCGATCGTCCGAGGTTTTCAAGTCTTGTTAACTTGCTCGATGAACTAGGACATTTGAATATCCTATGAGTGAAGTAACATTTCATTTAATGTTCTATTTAGGAGTTATGATGACTAAAGCATTTGAGGGCAAATTGGTGTTCGGATGGTTTGATTTAAGTTAAAGGGTTTAAATTTGGAATAGTGTTCGAGTTGTTTTACATTTATTTTGAATTCTTTATGTCTTAGGTGATGTTATATTTAATTTAACTTAATTTAATTGAGTTTTAATTTAGTTTAACATAGTTCAATTTAATTTGATTTGGTGTTTAATTAATTTGATTTGATTTAATTTAATTTAATTATTTAATTTAATTTAATTTAATTTAATTGTTTAATTTAATTTAATTTAATTTTAATTATTTAATTTAATTTTAATTATTTAATTTAATTTAATTTAATTGTTTAATTTAATTTAATTTAATTTTAATTTAATTTAATTTAATTTAATTTGTCTTAATTTAATTTAATTATTAAATTTAATTTAATTTTAATTTAATTTATCTTTAATTTACTTTATTTTTAATTTTAATTGAAATTTTTGAAAGAGTTTAATTTTAGTTTAATGATTAAGTCTTTTAATATTTTGAATTTGAATTATCATTTTAATTAAGAGTTGAATATTAATGGGATGATTAATTTAGGGATTTTTAAATTAAAGAATAAATCTCTTCCTAATAAATATCCCTTATTTTAATGATTCCAATTTTATTATTCTTCCAAATTTAATCTATTATTTAATTAAAGTTTAATCATTTTAAAAATTGTTTAATGAGTTTCTACCCTTTAATTATTTAAATTTCAATCATCCAAATCAGATTAAGATCAAATATTTTACTTGTTAATTTTATTAAACCTAAAGTTTTAATTAAGGGTTAAAAGTTTAATTACCATTTTACCCTTTAAGCTTAATAATTTCATAACTCACTAAATTAAACTTAAATGAACTTGAAATTTTTTATGTGACTTCACTCATATGTCAATAAAGACATGAGAGGAGAAAATGTGATTTTTCTGTATTTAATTTATTTATATAATTATTTTGATGGAAAATAGAGATTTTCAAGGAAAATTTGATAACATGACCAAAAGAAAGTTTCTGTCCTTAAGAAAATTAGGGAACATTCCTAATGACCAGAGAAGCACTTGGACCAATTTTGGTGATTTTTTGAATTATATTATTTTTATTACAATTATTTTGAGTTTTGGAGTGTTAATTAATTTAAAAATAAAATAAATGTTGAAAAATGAATTTTATATTTTTAAAAAATCTCTCTAATATCAAGGAAACCAGAGAATCAAATTTTGCAATTTTCTGATTTTTCTATGATTTATAATAATTATTTTAGTGAAAATGCTAGAAAATACATTTTTTTAATTTTAAAATTACCCTAGTACTTTAAAATTCAATATCTCACTAAATAGACTTAGGAAAAATGTGGGATTTGTTCCTAAGTGATTAAAATTCAAAATTTGACATTTTGGTGAATTTTATTATTTTTGTGATTTTTATTATTTTTTAATTATTAAAAATATTAAAATATTATTAAAAATCAACTTTTTTAGAAAATTGAAATTTTAATTTTCTTAGATTCCCCTGATATCAGAGAGGCTCCAAAACCAATTTGGTGAATTTTTGAAAAGTATTTTAAAAGTTATGAATTTTTAAAGTTTAAAATGGCTAAGTGACTTAATCAACCCAATTAGTGGGGCTAACCAAGTCCAATTGACCTCAAATTTTTATGGAAGATTCCTCTGATCCTAAAGGTCAGTGGAGAATTGATTTCAAGTCAATTTGATACCTGGTTAACTCTAATTAATTAAAGACCTATTTTGGGTGTTTAAGTCGATTAGGGTTGTTTTGAATGAACTAAGCCAAAATCTATTTTTCCTAGGGTTCTCTGGTCATAAGGAACATCACCAAATTTTCCTAGAATTTATTTCACAACATGCTATTTACTGGAATTAAAATACTCAAAACGAGTGACCTGAACTTGAAAAATCAAGAACTCCTCATAGGGATGGCCTCCGACTTTGGAAAATTCGGGGAATGTTCCCAAATTCGGAGGCTTCAAAAGCCCTATGGTCTCATGCCATGGTGAATTGTATGCATTCATGGAGAATTAAAACAATGCAGAGAGTAAATAAATTATAAAAAATAAAATACTTGATGAAATTAAATGATTTCTTTTCCACATTATTCTCCTACGTTCATTTGAGCAAGAGAGTATTTTTATTTTATTTTTGTGATTTTTCTACACAAAGATATGGATTTTTGAAGTTTAGGGAATTAAATAAATCGAAAGTACCCTATTTATCTACTTATCCACGCGGCGCCGGCGAAACATCGAGCGGCTCGAAGGGGTACGTGTCGCGCCGTGATTGGGCGCCGCCATCCGAGTCGGCAGCCCGGGCCCCGCGGTTCTCGCACCGTTTCCTCGGTCCGACGCCATCCGAGCCGTTCGTCCGCGCGTGTATTGAATGGACGGCATCCGTTCATCGTCCCCGAGTGTTCTCGCCCGAGAGCCGTCCACACTAAATCCCTAAGATCTCACTCGATTCTCAATGGATTTTTGCGTTCTTATACTCATGGATTCGTCTCGAAGAGACGAACACATCTATACGGCTAACATGCATTGAAACTAAGGCATTTGAAATAGAGAATCTTCGAAGCTCGGGATGAAGAGTTAGCTCATACCTTGGCTCGGAGAAGTGTGGCTTCAATCCGAGAGTTGTTGCACCTTCGATTGGGTCCTAGCAAGCTCCGGATGAAGTCTCCGGTCGCAGTGAATTGTCCGGATATGATTTCGACCAAGCCCGATCACAAAGCTTGGAGGCTGGAGCAACTGGGTGGCCCGGAGATGGGGCTTTTGATGGTGGACACCTTCCCTGGTCCGGTGAAGGTGTAGAGCCAATCAATTTGAGAATTGGCTCATCGTGGAGAAGTGTCCTGGTTTTGGGTGGAATTTCAACTCCGAAATTGAGCTTTCGGGAGGAGAAATGGCAGGGGAATTTCACTTGGGGATCGAAGTGCTCTAAGGATGGAGAAGGGTCCGGAACAATTTTGGCGAGTTTTGGCAAGGTTTGTGCTTCTCTTCTCTCATGGCCGAGAGGGGTGAAGTTTAAATAGAGCTGGCTCGGGAGGCCTCCCATGGGGAGTTAGGGCTTGGGATCGAGCTTTGCTACGGTGAGGAGAAGATCAGCCATGGTGACCACTAGGGATGGGGCGGCTCGGCAAGTGAGAATTTCAATGTTGGCTCACATGTGAGCTCTCGGCCATGGTGTTTTCCGGCGGCCGGTGGCCGGCCGGCCGAAGCAATGGTCACCATCTTGGTCGAGGTGGGTTAGGGGTTGGAGGCTTGTGCAATCAATTGGCAATTGCCATGTGTAAAGGAGTTGGATTGAAATGGAATGGGGGATGAGCCTATTTTGGGTCCAAATGGGTCAACTCACCTTTTGGGCTTGGTTCACCTCCCCATGGCCTGATTTTGGGCTGAGAGGATCGGTTGGGTCGGCCAGAGAGAGTGGTGTGGTCTCTATCCATGATGAGGTGGCTAAACATGGTTTAGTGTGTGACATGCTTAAGGTAAAAAAGGCTTAATGAAAGATTAGGAAAGGAGCCCCTCCTTTTACCATTAATGGCATGGTCACATGTCAAGCCTCCCATGGCTTCATGTGGCTTGTCAATGGCTTGCATGGCTTGTCTTTGGCTTGGAGAAAGTTGAGTCGATTTCATAAAAATGGGTTTTAAGAAATTTTTGGTAATTTGATGGGAATTTGGATGAAGCTTCATTTGGAATAATTCAATGATGATTTTAGGACTTAGGTAATGGATTTAATTAAATGGATGACAAATGGAGATGTCATGTGGGCTTTAGGGTAGATTTGGGCTTTTGAATTTTGGAGGAAATGGGCTTTTAGAAGGGTTTAAGGGAAGTGGGCTTTTAAGTTTATGAATGTGTTCATGGATGAAAAATTTTTGTAAAAGGTTGGGCCAAATAATTGTTGGGTTTAGCTCATGGATGTGTCATGAGTAACTTGAAGCAAATTTGGGGTAGTTTGGGCTTGAATTGGGTTGGATTTGGGTTTATTTGGTAAATGGGCCGATGTAGATCAAATTGGGCTAACTTGGGCCAATGTTGGGCTAGGGTTGAAATTGATGTAAAATAAATGTTGAGAAATGTTTATAGGAGTGTTTCAAAGAGGTTTCAGCTTTGGTTGGGTTTTGATTTTTGGGGTTTGGGTTCATTTGGGTTAGGTTTGGGCTTAGGTCAAAAAAATGGGCCTTAAGGTCAAAAGTGGAATTGGATCCAAATGTCAATCAAATTGGACTTGGATTTGGTCTAAATTGGTATTAGGAATGTTGAATTAAAGTTTAGAATTGAATTGAACCAAAATTGGGGTCAATTGGGTAGGTTTGGTTTGACATTGGGTTCACTTAGGGTTAAAATGGGTCGATTTGGGGGTTTTGACAAAAGTAGGGTAAATTGACAAAATTGGCCCATGGTGTAGTTGGACAAAATGAAATTGGGAATATTTAGGATTTTCTGGAATTTTCTGGGAATTTTCTAAATTTTTGGATTTTTAGGCCAAGAAGGGTATTTTGGGTATTTGGAGGGTATTGGGGGGTATTTTTGGAATCTTTGGTATTTTTGGGTATGGATGATCAATTTGAGTGATGTGGAGATGTTTGGGAATAATTTTGAAGAATTTTAGGCAATTTGGAAATTTTGCAAAAATTTGGGTAATTTCAAGGGTTTTGGGTAGGTTAAGCGGGTGTAGGGTCCCGAGGGTCAAAAATTGAAAATTTGGGAAATTGAAGATTGGGTGAATTTGAGTGGGGTGAAATCATTTTGGTTGAGCCATGAAACCATTTCAAGCCCATATGAGCCATGAAAGGACTCATTTGAGGCATTCATTATGTTGTTCCTAACCTCTAGCGCGAGGGCTTAGGGGTTAAGGACCATCCATGTGAATCACCTACATGAGTCAGGAGGTTAAGTTGGGTATGGGTGTGGTTTTAGGAAGTGTGTGTAAATGTAGTGTGTAAGTGTAGTGTATAAGTGTAATGTGTGTGTAAGTCAGCCCCTTCACCAGACCAGGCCACCCAGGGCAGTCCTAAGGCCAAAGAGTCCTATAGGAACTCATCCTTTAAACTTCCACATTTGATTTCAACCCTCACAGGTGATTAGGGGTTTATAGTCAAGTTTGTGGAGTTTGCGGGGAGTTTAGAAGTGGTTTGAATTTCTAAAAGGTGGGTCCCAATTCTAGTCCTCTAAGATAGTCAAAAGAAAAAGCCTAAGGCTAGATCCTAAGCACTAAAAAGAAGAAGGGAAGACCTCATCAAAAATGAGGTCAACAGCCCTTATAGGGAATTTTAAAGAACCCAGGTAATATAAACCCTGTTTAACGCTTTCATATTAAGCGGGGAATTTGTCGGCTTATAAAATTGGTTCGCGAGACCAAACGGATGTCACAAATCTTCTAGTTTATTTAATCAAGCCCCACCATCAAGCGAGTGTGTCTATCCTTAGGGATAGATATACGGTTTGTGGTGCGGTGCTCGTTTATATAAACTATTTGGGATGTGAGATCGGTTTAATCTCATATCTTAAAACCTTCAAATTTAAAATTATTTTCAAAATTAAATACTACTTTTCAAATTATTTTATTTAAACTAAATTAAAAATTCACCGACAACTTCTGTTAGTCGACCCCCTTTTCAAAATAAAACACACAACCTAAAAATAATGCCGATAAATTTCTATAGGACTCTTTGGCCTTAGGATTACCCTGGGTGGCCTGGTCTGGAGAAGGGGCTGATTTACACACACACTACACTCATACACTACACTTTCACACACCTCCTAAAACCACACCCATACCTAACTTGACCTCCTGACTCATGTAGGTGATTCACATGGATGGTCCTTAACCCCTAAGCCCTTGCTAAGAGGGTTAGGAACAACATAGTGAATGCCTCAAATGAGTCCCTTCATGGCTCATGTGGGCTTGATGTGGCTTCATGGCTCAACCAAAATGATTTCATTCCACTTACATTCACCCAATTTTCAATTT
This sequence comes from Papilionanthe hookeriana x Papilionanthe teres, assembly GCA_022702705.1. Lineage (NCBI taxonomy): Eukaryota > Viridiplantae > Streptophyta > Magnoliopsida > Asparagales > Orchidaceae > Papilionanthe > Papilionanthe hookeriana x Papilionanthe teres. The sequence continues at coordinate 39,074,139 of CM040425.1, read as the reverse complement.
TCCAAATTTTCAATTTTTGACCCCCGGGACCCTACACCCGCTTAGCCTACCCAAAACCCTTGAAATCCTCCAAAATTTCCAAATTACCCAAAATTCCTCAAAATCAATCCCAAGAATTTCCACATCACTCAAATTGATCATCCATACCCAAAAATACCAAAAATTCCAAAAATACCTCCCAATACCCTCCAAATACCCAAAATACCCCTCTTGACCCAAAAATCCAAAAATTCAGAAAAATCCCAGAAAATTCCAGAAAATCCCAAATATTTCCAATTTCATTTTGTTCAACTACACCATGGGCCAATTTTGTCAATTTACCCTACTTTTGTCAAAACCCCCAATTTGACCCATTTTAACCCAAAGTGAACCCAATGTCAAACCAAACCTACCCAATTGACCCAAATTCTGGTCCAATTCAATACTAAACTTCAATTCAACATTTCCAACACCAATTTAGACCAAATCCAAGTCCAATTTGATTGACATTTGGATCCAATTTCACTTTTGGCCTTAAAGCCCAAATTTGGACCCATGACCCAAACCTAACCCAAACTCACCCAATTCAACTCCAATTAACCCCAAATCTTTTCTAAACCTTCCTTAACATTCCCACAAACAAAACACTAACATTATTTGCCCAAAATTTAGACCCAAACCCCACTCAAATTCAACCCAAAATCAAAAGGCCCATTTTTGACCTAAACCCAAACCTAACCCAAATGAGCCCAAACCCCAAAATCAAAGCCCAACCAAAGTCAAAACCTCCTTGAAACACTCCCATAAACATTTCTCAACAATAATTTTACATCAATTTCAACCCTAGCCCAACATTGGCCCAACTTGGCCCACTTAGACCTATATTGGCCCATTCACCAAAAGAACCCAAATTCAACCCAATTCAAACCCAAATCACTCCCAATTTGCTTCAAGTCACTCATGATACATCCATGAGCTAAACCCAACAATTATTTGGCCCAACCTCTTTACAAAATTTCATCCCAAAATCCATTTTAGAATTCAAAAGCCCACTTTCCTAAACCATTGTAAAAGCCCATCCTTCACCACATCCAAAGGCCCAAAATTGGTCCCAAAGCTCACATGATATTTCTCTACATCATCCATTCAATTAAAATCATCCCTAAGTCATAAACCAATGATCAAATAATTCTAAATGAAGCTTCATCCAAATTTTCACCAAAATATCCAAAATTCTTAAAACCCTTTTTTATGAAATTGACTTTACTTTTCCCAAGCCAAAGGTGAGCCATGAAGCCATGCATGAGCCACATGGAAGCCATGAGAGCCTCTTTACATGTCACCATGCCATTAATGGTAAGAAGAGGGGACCCTTTCCTAACCCTTCATTAAGCCTTTTTAACCATACTCATGTCACACTCTAAACCATGTTTTGCCACCTAATCCTTGATGGAGACTCCACCACACATGGGAGGTTGACCCACCTGACCTCCTCAGCCCAAAACCAGGTCTTGGGGAGGTGCACCCAACCCATTTGCATGGGTTGACCAAAATAAGCCAAAATGACCCCTTCCCCTTTCTACTTTGATTCAATCACTTTACACATGTCAAACCTCGATTGAATGCACCAAACCCCGCCACGACCCACCCGAACAAGATGGTGACCAATGTACGGCCGGCCGGCCACTGAGCCGCCGGAAAACACCATGGCCGAGAGCTCACATGTGAGCCCGACTTGGAATTCTCACCTGTTGAGCTGCCCCATCCCCGAGTGGCCATTGGAGCTGTTCTTCTCTTGCCGAAGCAGGCTGATCCCAAGCCCTAACTCTCCCTGGGAGGCCCTCCACCCTCTCCTATTTAAACACCACCCCTCTCGGCCATGAGAGGTGCTGAAACAAACCTTAAGGAAACTCTGCCAAAATTGTTCCAGACTCCCCCCATACACATAGCACTTAATCCCCACTGAGATCCCCCTGCCATTTCTTCTCTGTGAGCTCAATTTCAGAGTTGAAATCTAGGCCCAAAACCAGGACACTTCTCTACAGTGAGCCAATCCCCAAATTGATTGGTTCTACACCTTCACCGGACCGAGGGAAGGTGTCCACCAGCAAAAGCCCCATCTCCAGGCCACCCGGTTGCTCCGGCCTCCAAGCTTTGTGATCGGGCTTGGTCGAAATCCCACCTAGACGATTCACCAGACCAGGAGACTTCATCTGGAGCTTGCTGGGATCCAATCGAAGGTGCAACAACCCTCAGATCGAAGCCACACTTCTCTGAGCAAAGGTATGAGCTAATTCTTCATCCCGAGCTTCGGAGATTCTCCATTTCAAATGCTTTAATTTCGATGCATGATCACCGTATAGATGTGTTCGTCTCTTCGAGACGAATCCATAGAGCATAAGAACATGAAAATCCATTAAGTATCGAGTGAGATATTAGGGATTTAGTGTGGACGGCTCTCGGGTGAGGACACTGGGGACGATGAACGGATGCCGTCCATTCGATACACGCGCGGACGGATGGCCGGGATCGCGTCGGAACGAGAGACGGAACGATACGGCGGGCCCCGGAGCGGCGAGTCGGATGGCGGCGTCGAATGGGAGCGCGCCACGCGGCGTTTCGGAGCTGCCGAGGTTGACGCGGCGCCGCGTGGATAAATAGAAAATTAGGGATTTTTCGATTTATTTAATTCCCTAAATTTCAAAAATTCATAACTTTGTGTAGAAAAATCAGAAAAATAAAATAAAAATACCCTCTTACTCGGTGAACGAGAGGAGAATAATGTGGAAAAGAAATTATTTAATTTCATCAAGTATTTTATTTTTAATAATTTATTTACTCTCTGCATATTTTTAATTCTCCATGCATGTATACAATTCACCATGGCATGAGACCATAGGGCTTTTGAAGCCTCCGAATTTGGGAACATTCTCCGAATTTTCCAAAGTCGAGGCCATCCTATGAAGAGTTATTGATTTTTCAAATTCATGTTACTTGTTTTGAGTATTTTAATTCCAATAAATAGCATGTTGTGAAATAAATTCTAGGAAAATTTAGTGATGTTCCTTATGACCAGAGGACCCTAGGAAAAATAGGTTTTGAGTTAGTTCATTTAAAACAACCCTAATTGGCTTAAACACCCAAAATGGATCTCTAATTAATTAGAGCTAACCATACATCAAATTGACTTGAAATCAATCCTCCACTGACTTTTAGGATAAGAGGAACCCACCATAAAATTTTGAGGTCATTTGGACTTGGTTAGCCCTACTAAATGGGTTGATTAAGCTACTTAGTCATTTTGAACTTTAAAAAAATTCATAACTTTCAAAATATCTTTCAAAAATTCACCAAATTGGTTTTGGAGCCTCTCTGATATCAGGGGAATTTAAGAAAATTAAAATTTCAATTTTCTAAAAAAGTTGATTTTTAATATTATTTTAATATTTTTAATAATTAAAAAATAATAAAAATCACCAAAATAATAAAATTCACCAAAATGTCACATTTTGAATTTTAATCACTTAGGAACAAACCCCATATTTTTCTTAGGTCTATTTAGTGAGATATTAAATTTTAAAGCTCTAGGGTAATTTTAAAATTAAAAAAAAATGTATTTTCTAGCATTTTCACTAAAATAATTATAATAAATCATAGAAAAATCAGAAAATTGTAAAATTTGATTCTCTGATTTCCTTGATATCGAGAGATTTTTGAAAAATATAAAATTCATTTTTCAACATTTATTTTATTTTTAAATTAATTAACACTCCAAAACTTAAAATAATTATAATAAAAATAATATAATTAAAAAAATCACCAAAATTGGTCAAGTGGTCCTCTCGAGTCATTAGGAATGTCCCCTAATTTTCTTAAGCGACGAAACTTCCCCTTGGTCATGTTATTAAATTTTCCTTGGAAATCTCTATTTTCTACCAAAAATAATTATATAAATAAATTAAATACATAAAAATCACATTTTCTCCTCTCATGTCTTTATTGACATATGAGTGGAGTCACATAAAAATTTCAAGTTCATTTGAGTTCAATTTAGTGAGTTATGAAATTATTAAGCTTAAAGGGTAAAAATGGTAATTAAAATTTTAACCCTTAATTAAAACTTTAGGTTTAATAAAAAATTAATAAGTAAAATATTTGATCCTAATCTAATTTGGATGATTGAAATTTAAAAAATTAAAGGGTAGAAACCCATTAAGCAATTTAAAATGGTTAAACCTTAATTAAATAATTGATTAAATTTGGAAGAATAATAAAATTGGAATTATTAAAATAGGGATATTATTAGGAAGAGATTTATTCTTTAATTTAAAATTCCCTAAATTAATCATCTCATTAATATTCAATTCTTAATTAAAATGATAACTCAAATTCAAAACATTAAAAGACTTAATCATTAAACTAAAATTAAATTATTAAACTCTTTTAAAAATTTCAATTAAAATTAAAAAAAATTAAATTAAATTAAAAATTAAATTAAATTAAGTAAATTAAATTGGATTAAATTAAATTAAATTAAATTAAAATTAAAAATTGAATTGAATTAACTTAAATTAAATTAAATTAAATAAACAAATTAAATTAAATTAAATAAATAAAACCAAATTAAATTAAGTTAAATCAAATTAAAAATTAAATTAAATGAATTAAAATTAAATTAAATTAAATTAAATTAAATTAAATTAAATTAAATTAAATTAAATCAAATCAAATTAAATTAAAATTAAATCAAATCAAATTAATTTAATCTAACATCAAATCAAACTAAATTGAATTAAATTGAATTAAATTAAATTAAATTAAATTAAAGATTAAATTAAATTAAATTAAATTAAGTTGAATTAAATATAACATCACCAAAGACATAAAGAATTCAAAATAAATCTAAAATAACTTGAACATTATCCCAAATTTAAGCCGATTAATGGAAATTAAGCTAAATCACAAACCATTTGAACACCGATTTACCCTCAAAAGCTTTAGTTATCATAACTCCTAAGACGAATATTAAATGAAATGTTACTTCACCTATAGGATATTCAAATGTCCTAGTTCATCGAGCAAGATAACAAAACTTGAGATTCTTGGACGATTAATTCATTTGTGTAATTGAATCCATTTGGACTTAAGACAATTCTAGCAATATTGAAAAGATGTTTAAGATTCTTCTTAAACACTTTCTCAATATGATAGGATGTTTATAAGAACAATTGAACTCGATTGTTCTTTGATGAAGAAAATTGTCTTGAAACGAAACACGAGGAACCTAGACGTCATAGGAAATCACTAGCTATAGGATTAGGAATTTGGTAGAAAACCATAACCCTTCCCTTAGCTTTACCTAGGAACTTGCTTAAATATTCTAATTGTGTTTTAAGTGCGGCTTGGGATGACGGGAAGACCCTCAGGGTACGCTTTTATTTTATTGCGATTTACTTTCTTGCAATTTACATTATTGCAATTTCATTAATCGCATCGCACATACTTTTCTTGCATGATAAACAACTCGTTGCATGAAAACTCACACCTTCGGGATAGTCCACTAAAGCTGAAACCAAAACTAAATTAAAAGTCATTGCAAGATAAAATTCACCGCCACAACATTTCAAAATATAAAACAACTCAAAATTTAATCACAAACAAAACACAAAACTACAATTACAACTAAAGTAAAATGTCATGTTGGATGATCGGGAATACCTCGGATGATGTAACCTACGTGTTCTTAACGGGATTTCCACGGTCTAAATGAAAGTGTGGAACTCATTCGGTTGAGTTTAGCAAATTCATACTGGACTAAGTGAATCCGATAAAAATAACGATGCCGGAAGGATGGAACTGTGGGATCTTAACCGGTGTTGTTATAATCAACTTTAAGATTTGTTTTAATTAAAATATTGAAAACACTTGGAAATTAAGATTTTCTCTAAACCAAAACACTTTTCTCATCCCACGATTTATGACTTCTAAAACTAAACCTCTGCAACAACAAGAAGCTTGGAGCATGGTGGGCGAGCACGGCTATCGTCATCAACAAAACTCGGGTCTACTTCGCAAAAGCTTTCTTAGAATTAAATAACCAAGCCATAGGACTTCGAGGTAGTTTGCACTAGTGCAACATAAATCCTCGACTCTTCGTTAGGCATTTGCATTGCAAATTAAGTCCTAACCGGTCTTAGGATTCAGAGGTAGTCGTCGATACGACATAAACCCTCACATCTTCGAGGCTATTTGTATGATTTTGTCATATAAATATAAGCCCTAAATAATCAAAATTGACAAAATCAAAACATTAAATAGACATTAGGACTTTCCTAAATTCAAGTCAAACAATAGGATAGTCGGGAAATCACCGAAGTTCACTTCGAATCTGTGATTTCTCCTACTTTTCTTCCTTTGAATTCCCAAAATAAAATGTTCCAAATTTGATCCATTCCCTATTGAAATTCCAAAATTCAATCCTTTGAAAACTTAAACTTTGAAATCCTTGAGAGCGAGAATTATTGATTATTATCGAGAGTTTTCTTAGGTGATTCCCATCACTTAAGATGTAATTAACTATAGGGGCTTGCCCTTATAGGGAATTTTAAAGAACCCGAGTAATATAAACCCTGTTTAATGCTTTCATATTAAGCGGGGAATTTGTCGGCTTATAAAATTGGTTCGCAGACCAAACGGATGTCACTAAATCTTCTAGTTTATTTAATCGAGCCCCACAGTCGAGCGGTGTGTCTATCCTTAGGGATAGATACACGGTTGTGGTGCGATGCTCGTTTATATAAACTATTTGGGATGTGAGATCGGTTTAATCTCATATCTTAAAACCTTCAAATTTAAAATTGTTTTCAAAATCAAATACTACTTTTCAAAATTATTTATTTAAATTAAATTAAAAACTCGCCGACAACTTCTGTTAGGCGACCCCCTTTTAAAAATAAAACACACAACCTAAAAATATGCCGACAGAACGATACGTATAGTTGCATATAAATTGGCTTCTATCTTATTAAAATGATTATATTTTGTGGCTGAACTGATATTACTTTTAAAATTTTGATCCCTAATAGTAGTTGCCCGCATCGAGTTTTTGGCGTCGTTGTCGCGGATCGCAATAGTAAATTTAGCAGTAACTGAAAACCTTTAATTCATATTTTTGTATGTGTAGTTTTAAATCTTAAGGTTTAGTACCTTACAATTTGGAGTTAGAAAGCACTATTAAAAAAATTAGAAAACAACAAAAGGAATCTAAAAATTTGAACAAAATGGCGAACAATCTCGATAATCAAAGAAATGAAAATGAACATCGGCCTAGACCTTTAAGAGATTAAGTTAACCCTACAACAAATGGTAGTCATATAACTATTAAAAATTCTGATGTAGCTGCTAATTCATTTGAGCTTAAACCTACTATTATCCAAATTGTACAAAATAATCAATTTGGTGGAACACCGAATGAAGATCTGAACTTACATCTTGCTAGATTTCTAGAATTGTACGCTACATTTAAATATGACGGAGTGTTGAACGATGCTGTAAGGATTATACTTTTCCATCTTTCTCTAAGGGATAAAGCTAAGGCATAGTTAAATTCGTTAGCACCAGGATATATCAAAATTTGGGGAGAACTATCACAAAATTTTTTTCAAATTATTTCCATCCATCAAAAACTGCTAAGCTTAGAAACGATATTACATCTTTCTGTCAATTTGAAGTGAAATCAATATATGAAGCTTAGGAAAGAATTAAAGATCTCCTTAGGAAGTGTCCATATCAAGCTTTACCAAATTGGTTAATAATTCAAACATTTTATAATGGATAGTGAGATCTCTTAGATTGATCATTGATGTTGTTGCTGGTGGATCGTTAATATCAAAACCCTTTGATGAGGCATATTCTTTAATTGAAGAGATGGCTAATAATAATTTTCAATGGCCCTCTGAACGAGTAAATCTAAAAAGAGTAGCTAGTATTCATGATTCTTATGCAGTATCTATGTTGGTTTCTCAAATTGTTGTTATTTCGAAGAAAATAGATCAATTCAGAATGAACTATTCTCAAATGTCTCAGGTGCTAGAGGAAAATTCAATAAGAAAGATAGTAGATTCTCAATTGTCTTATGAGACTTTAAATGCTATAAATAATAGACCCAACAATTATTATTCTAATTATTATAATCCCGGTTGGAAAAACCACCCAAACTTAAACTGGAATAATAACACTATTACTGTTAATTCACAGTGGGGCTACAATATTGTAATACCCATTGGGGAACTCGAACAACTAGGGAAACATTAGTTATAGACCTTCTTACCCTCTAGGTTTCAATAGTAACCCGCAATTTAAGGAAAAGAAGTTTTCTATGGAAGAATTGATATTAAATATGGGTAATCAATTACAAAGTCAAGAGAATCAATTATAAAGTTAGGGAGTTGCTATTAAAAATACTGAAAATCAATTAGAACATATTGCTACTACACTTAGTAATAGAGCTTCAGGAACTTTCCCTAGTAATGTTAAGATTAACCCAAATGATCAAAATAAAGAACAGATTAAAGCTATATAGTTAAGAAGTGGAAAAGAATTAGAATCAAGAGTGCAAAAAGATGTTGAAGTTGAAAAAGAGGAGGAAACCGGAAAAGGTGATGATAATATATATCATGATTTAGAATATCCCCTTAAACCAATGAAAATTACTGTTGAAAGACCACCACCTCCATTTCTTAAAAGATTAAAGCAACAAAATAGAGATAAATAATTCTCAAAATTCCTAGAAATCCTTAAAAAATTAACTGTAAATATCCCTTTTTTTGAACCCTTGGAACAAATGCCCAATTATGTGAAGTTTATGAAGGATATATTAAATAAGAAAAGGAATTTTACAGATATTGAGACTATTGCACTCAGTGAAAACTGAAGCGTAATTATTCATAAAAAGCTTCCTGAAAAACTTAAAGATCCTGGTAGCTTTACCATTCCTTATGTTATTGGAGAAAATTTTTTTGGAAGAGCATTATGTGATCTGAGAGCCAGCATTAATCTCATGCTTCGATCAACTTTTAAAAGATTGGGAATATGAAAAATTTCCCCTACTTCAGTAACTCTTCAGTTAACTGATCGTTCTATTTCTTATCTTAAAGGAGTTGTTGAAGATGTTTTAGTGAAGGTTGATAAATTTATCTTCCCTATCAATTTTATTATTTTAGATATGGAGAAAGATAAAGAAATTCCTATAATTTTAGGAAGACCATTCCTTGTTACTGGAAGAGCTATGATAGACATTCCAAATTGAGAATTAACTGTGAGACTGAATGATCAAGAGGTGAAATTTAATATATCAAAAACTATGAAATACCCTGCCACAAAAAAATAAAATGAATGTTTCGGAATGAAAATATGTGATTATCTGGAAAATGAGCATTTTAAGGAGAAATATGAAGAGAAACTTGAGCAGGAAATTTTAAAATGTAAGGATAAAAATGAAATGGAAGAAAAATATGATGAGATAGATAGTAAGGAATTGGATTATGTTTAGGAAAGATTTGAGATGTTGATATTACAGAAATAAAATTTCAACCCCATCAATCATAACACTTTCTAAACTTGAGATGAAAATACTTCCTAACCATTTGAATTATGTGTTCTTAGGAGAATTATCAACATTATCAGTTATTTTTTTCTCAGATTTAAATGATTCGTAAGAGCAGAAATTACTAGATACATTGAAAAGATATAAAAAAAAGCTTTTGGTTGGATGTTAACTGATATTAAGGAATTCATCCTTTGATCTATGTGCATAGAATTTTATTGGATGAACAACATAAACCTAAAGCAAGTCTACAAAGGAGATTAAATCCATTGATGAAGGAAGTAGTAAAAAAAGAAAATTTGAAATAACTGGATGCTGGAATTATATATCCTATTTTAGATAGTGCAATGGTAAGTCTGATCCATTATGTTCCTATGAAAGGAGGAGTAACAGTTGAGACTAATGAAAGAAATGAATTTATAACCACGAGACAAGTCACTGGTTGGAGAATTTGTATTGACTATAAAAAGTTAAATGTCGCCACTAGGAAAGATCACCTTCCTTTACTTTTTCTAGACCAAATGTTGGATAGGCTTACTGGGTACAAATATTTTTCCTTTTTGGATGGATATACCGGCTATCATCAAATACCAATTGCTCCTAAGGATAAAGAAAAGACCACTTTTACTAGTCCTTATGGAACATTTTCTTTTCGACGAATGCCCTTTGGATTATGTAACGCACCTGCAACATTTCAAAGATGTATGATGTCAATTTTCAGTAATATGATTGACAATGGAATAGAAGTTTTTATGGATGATTCTTCCATATTTGGAACTTCATTTGATGCTTGCTTAAATAATATAGAAAAAGTTTTGGAGTTATGAGAAAAAACAAATTTAGTTCTGATTGGGAGAAATGTAAATTTATAGTTGCAGGAGGAATTGTGCTTGGGCATAAAATTTCTGAATATGGCATGGAAGTGTTGACCTCATTTTTAATGAGGTCTTTTCTCTTCTCTCTCCTTAGTACTTAGGATCTAGCCTTAGGTTTTCCCTTTGACTATCCTAGAGGATTAGAGATGGCACCCACCATTTAGAAATTCAAACACCTCTTAACTCCCTTTAAACCCCACATGCCTGATTGTAAACCTTAAGCCACTTGGAGGGTTAAGATCAAATGTGGAGGTTTAAAGGATGAGTTCCCTATAGGACTCTTTGGCCTTAAGACTACCCTGAGTGGCCTGGTCTGGTGAAGGTTGACTTGCACACACACTACACTCCCACACACACATTCCAAGCCTTAAAACTACACCTACACCCAATTTGACTTCTTGACTCATGTAGGTAATCCATATGGATGGTCCTTAACCCCTAGGCCCTTGGCTAAGAGGGTTAGGAACAACACAGTGAACTCCTCAAATGATTCCTCTCATGGCTCTTATGGGCTTGACGTGGCTTCATGGCTCAACCAAAGTGATTCCATTCTACTAAAACTTAATCAATCTTTATTTTTCCAAAATTTCAATTTTTGACCCCCGGGACCCTAAAGCCACCAAACCTACCAAATGCCCTTGAAATTGCCCAAAATTTGTAAAATCACCTAAATTACCCAAAATTCCTTAAAACCAATCCTAAGCATTTCCCATCATTCAAATTGATCATCCTTAGCCAAATATACCAAAATTTCCAAAAATACCCCCCAATACCCTCTAAATACCCAAAATACCCTTTTTAAACAAAAAAATCCAAAAATTCCAAAAATTCCCAAAAATTTCAGAAAATCCCAAATATTCCCAATTTCATTTTGTTCAACTACACCATAAGCCAATTTTGTCAATTTAGCCCACTTTTACCAAAACCCCCAATTTGACCCATTTTTTTCAACCCAAGTGAACCCAATGTCAAACCAGACCACTCCAATTAACCTCAATGTTGATCCAATTCAAATCTAAACCTCAATTCCATATCCCTAATATCAATTTAGACCAAATCCAAACCCAATTTTATCAACATGTGGATCCAATTTCAATTTGAAGCTTAAAGCCCAATTTTGGCCCATAACCTAAACTTAGCCCAAACCAACCCAACTTAACTCCAATTTGCCCCAAATCTTTTCCTAAACCTTCCTAACATCCCCACAAACAAAACACTAACTTGATTTGCCCAAATTTGAACCTAAACTCCACCCAAACTAAAAATCCCCAATTTTGGCCTAAACCCACCATGAACCCAAATGGGCCCAAATCCCAAAATCAAAGCCCAACCAAAGTTGAAAACTCTTTGTAGCACTCCCATAAACATTTCTCAACATTAATTTTACATCAAATCTAACATTAGCCCAACCTTAGCCCAAGTTAGCCCAATTTGACCCACTTTGGATCCTTTACCAAAAAAGTCCCAAATCAAACCCAATTCAACTCCAAATCACCTCAAATTTATTTCAAATCACTCATGACACATCCATAAACTAAACCCAACATTTTTTTGGCTCAATCCTTCACAAAATTTCCATCCACCAATTTGTTTTCAAACCTAAAGGCTCACTTTCTTAAACCATTCTAAAAGCCCATCCAAAATGATTTCAAAAAGCCCAAAAATCCATTCTAAAGCCCACAAGAAATTTCCCCTCATCATCCCTTTGATTTAAATCATCCCCTAAGTCCAAAACCCATCATTTTGATTAAACCAAAATAGCATCATGACAAAACCAATCCAAAAAATCTAAAGTTTTCAAAAATTCCAAATAACATTTTTTATGAAATTGACCAAACCTTTTCCCAAGCAAAATGGAGCCATGAAGCCATGCATAAGCCACATAAAAGCCATGGAAGCCACTTTCCACCTCACCATAACATTAATGGTAAGAGAGGGGAACTCTTTCCTAACCTATGATTAAACATTTTAACCTTACCCATGCTTCACCTAAACCCAAAATTAATCTAAATAAGCTTGGATGGGGACTCCTCCACTCAAAACCAGCAGACTCACCTGACCCCCACAGCACCCAAAGTCTTCCTTGGAGGGTGAACCAAGCCCAAAATCATAACTTGACCCATTTAGACCCAAAATCACCCCTCTCCCCATGCCACTTAAATCCAATCCTTTACACATGTCCAAAGGTAATTGACTGCACCAAACCCCAGCCCTGACTCCCCTGAGTCAAATGGTGACCTGACTCTGGTCGGCCAGCCACCAGGCCGCCTGAAAACGCCATGGCCGAGGAGCTTGGAATGAGCCAAATTTCAAATTCTCACCTGCTGAGCTGCCCCACTCCAATTGGCCACCACAGCTCTTCATCGCCTCCCCTAGGCAGCTGATCTCAGCCATCAATTGCCTCTGGGAAGCCCTGGCCATGGCTATTTAAACCAGCCACCCCCTCTCGGCCAAAAGGTTGGTTGAAATCAACCTTCATAGAATCCATCCAAACTCCTCACAGAGCTTCCCCTAGCCAAGAACAATCCATCCCCACTGTTCTCCTGCACTAAATCCCATTGATTGAGCTCAATTTTGGAGCTCAATCCTCGAGCCGAACAGGGACATCTCTCAAACCTCCACCAAAATCAAATTAAACTCACCCACACCTGCACAGGACCAAGAGAAGGAGTTCCCCAGTGAAAGCCCCCTCTCCAGGCCACCCAATTGCTCTAGCCTCCAAAGTCTGAAATCGGGCCTGGTCACTTTCATACTTAGATCTTTCACCAAGGCCAGAGGCTTCATCCCTAGGCTCTTCCAGCTCCAACGAATGTGCCGAGCACATTCAGTTGAGGCGTCACCTCCTGAACCAAGATATAGAGACTTCTCTTTAACCTGAGCTTCCAGCAATTCTCCATTTCGTTTGAGTCAATTTCATAGCATGTAAACCATATGGATGTGTTCGTCTCTTTAAGATGAATCCATAGAGTATAAGAACGCGAAAAACCATCGAGAAACGAGGGAGATATTAGGGTTTGAGTGTGGACAGTCATGGGCGCACACCAATCAGAGATGACGACCAGTCGCCGTTGGATCGAGCGTGTATCGAATGGAAGGCTTAGACTGCATCAGACCAGGGAACGGTAAGTGAACCGCGGGCCACGTGGCGCTGAGTCGGATGGTGGCGGCGAATGGGAGCGCGCTGCGTGGAGCTTCGGAGACGCTAAGGTTGCCGTGGCAATGAGTCGGATAAGTTGGAAAATATGGAATTTATGATTTAATTAAATGCCTGAAAATTAGAAAATCCATATCTTTATGTAGAAAAATCACAAAAATAAAATAAAAATACCCTCTTGCTCAGTGAACAGAGGAGAAAAATGTGGAAAAAGAATTGAGTTAATTTGATGAGTGTTTTATTTTTAATTAATTATTTGCTCATTTCAGTATTTTAATTCTCCATTTGTATAGACAATTCACCATGGCATGAGATCATAGGGCTTTTGAAACCTCTAATCTTGGGAACATTCCCTGAATTTTTCAAGGTCAGAGGCTATCTCTATGGCAAGTTATGTATTTTTCAAGTTTATGTCACATTTTTTTGGTATTTTAATTCCATTATTTAGCATATTGCTTAGAAAATTCTAGAAAAATTTTGGGAAGTTTCTTAGGATCAGAGGACCCTAGGATAATTATGTTTTGAGTTAATTCATTAAGAATAACCCTAATTGGCCTAATTACTCAGAATTGAATTTTGTTTAATCAGGGTTAACCACACATCAAAAGAACTTAAAAATAATTTTCCACTAATCTTTAGGATCAAAGGGACCTCACATAAAAATTTGAAATCAATTGGAAATGTTTAACCCCACTAAATAGATTAATTAGGTCATATGAGTAAAATTAAACTTTAAAAATTCATAACTCCAAAAATACATTTTAAAAATTCACCAAATTAGTTTTGGAACTTCTCTGGTAACAGAGGAGTCTAAGAAAATTAAAATTGGAATTTTCTAAAAATCTTCATTTTTCACCTTATTTTAATATTTTAATAATTAAAAAATAATAAAAATCACAAAAATATTAAAAATCATAAGAATGTCACATTTTAACTCCTAATCACTTAGGAATAAACTAAATATTTTTCCCAAGTCCCTAGGATAAGATATTGAATTTTAAAAGCCCTAAAATAATTTTTTAATTAAAAAATGAATTTTCCAACATTTTCACTAAATTAATTCTAATAAATCAAAGAAAAATCAAAAAATTATAAAATTTATTTCTCTAGACTCCTTGAGGTCAGAGAGATTTAAGAAAAATATAAAATCCATTTTTCAACTTTAATTTTATTTTATAATTGATTAATACTCCAAAACTCAAAATAATTATAATAAATAAAATATAATTAAAAAAATCACCAAAATTGGTCTAAGTGGTCCTCTAGTCATTAGAAATATCCCATAATTTTCTTAAGGACAGAAACCTTGCCTTGGTCATGTTGTTGAATTTTCATTGAAAATCCCTATTTTCTATTAAAATAAATATAGAAATTAAATTAAAAATCAGAAAAATCACATTTTCTCCTCTAATATCTTAATTGACATGTAAGTGAAGTGACATAAAATATTTCAAGCTCATTTGAGCTCAATTTGATAAATTATGAAATAATTAAGCTTAAAAGGGCACATTAATAATTAAGAATTTTAACCTCTAATTAAAACTTTAGGTTTAATCAAAATGGGGGGTAAAATATTTGATCTTAATTCTTCCTTAGATGATTGAAACATTGGAAAATAAAAGGGTAGGAACTCATTGATCACTTTTAATAAACCAAAAAAATGAAACCTTAATTAATTAAATAATTTGAATTTTGAAAGAATAATTAAAAAAATTTGGATTATTAAAATGGGGATATAATTTAGAGAGACTATAATCACTTAAACTAAAATCCCCAAATGAATCACTTTAATTAAATTTAACTCTTAATTAAACTTAAGATGATAATTGAAATTAATAAATTAATAATAAAGAAAAGATAACCCTTAATTAAATTAAAACTTAAAACATTAAATAACTGGATAATTAAATTGAAATAAATTTAAAACATTAAAAAAAATTAATTTCAAAAATCACTTGAAAGCAAATTTAAAACAAACTCAAAACATCAAAATCAATTTCAAAAAATAATTCTTAACTAAAAAATTAAACCAATTAAAAGTTAACCTAGAATATTGCAATTAAATTAAAATTAAACCATTAAAGTCTAAATTAAATGATTTAAACTCCTCTTTCAATTCAAATAATTTAAAACACTTAAGAATAAAACAACTTGAATACTATTCCAAACTTAAATTTATTAAAATTTTATAACTAAATTAAATCACCTTAAAACATTAATTCTAATTTTTAAATCGTTGAAATTCTTAATAAATTGATTTGCCCCTAAAGACTTTTATCATTATAACTCTTAAATGGAGCATCAAGTGAGGTGTCACTTCATTCATGGGATAATTAAATGTCCTAAGTTCACTGAGTAAGAGTTAAAACTTAACTAAAAAATTTCTGGATGATTGATTCATCTATACAATAAAAATTCATTTAGACTCGAAATAAACTCAGAAGTATTGAAAAGATGTTTAGAACCCATTCTAAGCACTTCCTCAATACAATGAGGTGTTTTAAGAAGAATAATTGAACTTAATTATTCTTTGGTGAAGAAAATCATCCACAAAATATAAAGAACCTAGACGTCATAGGAACTGACTAGCAGTAGGATTAGGATCGTGGTAGACAATCAAAACATTTACCTTAGCTTTACCTAGGTACTTGTTGCAAATATTTAAATGTTCTAACATGTGTTTTAAGTGCAGCTTGGAATGATGAGAAGACCCTCCAGGTACGCTTTTACTTTATTACAACTTATTTACCTGCACCGTGCTTTACTTTTCTTGCATGATAAACAGGATTGTTGCATGAAAACTGAAACCTTTAGGATAGCCACAAAACTGAAACCAAAACTAAATTAAAAGTCACACAAGATAAAATTCACCGCCACAACATTTCAAAATATAAAACAACTCAAAATTTAATCACAAACAGAACAACAAAACCACAACTTTAACTAAATTAAAATGACTTGTTGAATGATCGGGAATACCTCGGATGATGTAACCCACGTGTTGCTAACGTGATTTCCTACGGTCTAAATAAAAGTGTGAACTCATTCAGTTGAGTTTAGCAAATTCATCTGGACTAAGTGAATTCGATGAAAATAACGGTGTCGGGATGATGGAACCGTGGGATCTTAATCGGTTCTGTTTAATCAACTTTAAGATTTGTTTTAATTAAAACACTAAAGACATTTGGACTTTAAGATTTCTCTAAACCAAGACACTTTTCTTATCCCCTGATTTTCACCTTCTAAAACTAAACCTCTGCAACAACAAGAAGCTTGGAGCACAATGGGTAGCACGGCTATCGTCGTCAGCAAAACTGGAATCTACATCAGCAAAACCTTAGTTTAAATAACAAGCCATAGGATTTCGAGGTAGTTTGCCTAGAGCAACATAAATCCTCAACTTTTTGTTAGGCATTTGCATAATCATATTATGTAAATTAATTCCTAATCATTTTTAGGATTTCGAGGTGGTCGTTTGGTACGACATAAACCCTCACATCTTCGAGGCTATTTGTATGATCATGTCGTACAAATATAAGTCTTAATTAATTAAAATTGGCAGGATTACAACATGAAATAAACTCTTAAATTGAGCCAAACAATAGGATAGTTTGGGAAGTTGCCAAGATTCTTATTGGATCCTCAGCATTCTCCTACTTCTCTTCCTTTGGACTCCTAAAATTAATTGTTCCAAATTTGATCCATTCCCTATTGAAATTTCCAAAATTCAATCCTTTGAAAACCTTAAACTTTGAAATTCTTGAGAGCAAAACCACTTATCATTATCAAGAGTTTTCTTAAATGATTCCCGTCATTTAAGATGTAATTAACTATAGGGGCTTTCCCTTATAGGGAACTTTAAGAACCCAAGTAATATAAACCCTGCTTAATTCCTTTATATTAAGCAGGGGAACTTGTCGGCTTATAAAATTGTTCGCAGACTAAACGGATGTCACAAATCATCTAGTTTATTTAATCGAGCCCCATCCTCAAGCAGTGTGTCTATTCTTCGGGATAGATACACGGTTTGTGATATGGTGCTCATTTATATAAGCTATTTGGGGTGTGAGATCGGTTTGATTTCATATCTTAAAATTTTCAAACTTAAAATTATTTTCAAAATCAAATGCTACTTTCCAAATTATATATATTTAAATTAAATTTAAAATATGAAAATTCGCCTACAACTTCTATAGGCGACCCCTTTTCAAAATACAACACAACCTAAAAATAAGTCGCACAGGAAGTAGACTCGGTAAAGATTCAAATCATTGCGAGACTACCACCTCCAACTACTATAAGAGGGGTGAGAAGTTTTTTAGGACAAGCTGGATTCTACGGATATTATATTAAAGATTTTTCAAAAAGTACTAAGCCTTTATGCCAACTTTTAGAAAAAGATAAGAAATTTGATTTTAATGAAGAATGTTTAAATTCCTTTGAATTATTGAAAGAAAAATTAATAATTGTCCCTATAATAGTTTCATCTGATTGGGAGAAACCATTTGAACTTATGTGTGATGATAATGATTATGCAATTAGAGCTGTTTTAGGACAAGGTATAATAAAATTTTTAGAGTTATATACTATGCTAGTAAAACTCTTAATGATGCTCAAATTAATTATACCACTACTGAAAGAGAGTTATTAGTGATTGTATATGCTTTTGAAAATTTTGGTCGTACTTAATTGGGACTAAATGTATAGTGCATACAAACCATTCTGCTATCAAGTACTTAATGCAAAAGAAGGATGATAAACTAAGATTAATTAGATGAGTACTTTTAATGCAAGAATTTGACTTCATAATAGTAGATAAAAAAGTTCTAAAAACTAAATAGCTGATCATTTATCTAGGTTGGAACAACATAAATTATCTGATTTTGAAGATGAAATCACAGAAACTTTTCCTGATGAACAACTTTATAATATTAAAAAATGGAATGTAT